>CM063243.1:24765209-24780209 GCA_032158295.1 Pycnopodia helianthoides
GACGTCATCGCTTTGTTTTACAAACAAAAAAGGAACTGTGACGTCAATCCGAACCTTTCTGACGTGGGATGGGCATTACGTGCGCAACTCCGTCGAGTCTGTTTCCCCTACAGGTTGCTGTTTATCGACTGTCTTCATGGATTACCATTGGAAACAACTTTGCATTTTGATTGCAGCTCAGTCCCAGACAGAATATCTCTCCCGTAAGGTGCATGGAAAGCAGGTGTTTGCTCGGTATTATATCTTTTGACACGGATTTGGCCGTGGGCCGTCGTTGCCAATGAATTCCCTGCAAAATCACCACGGTCATTTTTTTTGTGCACAATCCAACGTAATCGGATTTTGGTTTTGGGGAATGTCTTTGTTGTCGGTTGTAGCTTGAGAATGTCAATTTTACGTATTTACAAAAACAAATGTGTTTATCAGGGAAGTGAGATTTTGCTTTTTCAAGAATCGAACTTTTTTAAGAACCGTTTTTTTTGCAAAGAAACGTCATGCAGTTATGCACTTAATCCATTTATCGAAACAATTTCCGGAAGAAAGCCATACATTTTTGTCCGTGACTTTTGTCGAATGGCATTGTCCAAATGGGAGGTTCTCCTAAAAAGTGCATTGGCTTCACGTATCGCTAAATTTAAACTTTTCGAAATTGAACTTATGGGCCTAAGGTATATAAAAAACATTGTATGTAACTAGAAAGGGTATAAAATGCGACAACAAAAACACTTTTTTTATGTCACGGTATTACTAGATTTGGAAGGAGAATGAAACACATTTGTTTTGGAAACAGTCGGTGGCGTAAACAGACCTCTTTCTTTTTTAGGGGGTGTGGGGGTCAATATTGGGGTGAAGGCAAAATGGTGGGGCTATAAATTTTATTGTATTGAACCATTTTTTGTGGGGGGTTTTCGAACTCATTTGCGGGGGCAAGAGGGGTCAAATGTTCTGAGCCCTCCTGCCCCCTGGTTACGCCACTGAAAAGAGTTCATTCACTGTTTGGGTTAATTTGAACATAGCTCTTAATTTATGATATAAGTCTTGGTTTTTGTAACAAAATCAGTTGACTGTACCTTGACATACGTCAATATACATCATAGAGCACCGAGCTCAAGCGCTTATCTAATAGCCAGTCTGTTTTTCCTACACCCTCGATCTGGCCCTCCCGTCACCGCACTGAGAAACATGGCCACTGTGCGATGAAATCCCAGCGAAAATAACAAATCAAAAGAGCATGGCTCGCTGATGACCTGGGTAAGGTTATATATATTTGTTTAATCATACCTGAAATGAAATCTTTTAATGAGTTTAAAAATGGAAATTTCATCGGCAGCGTAGTCTCGAATTACTACCAATGCCCGTGAATGCTTTTACAAAAATTATGAAACAAAAGCGCTGCCCCGTAACCTAAACCGCCAGGTTTCCAGGCCAGAAATATCACCAAAATAATCAACCGAGACGACTTTTTTAGTTGAGGTGTTTTCTCAGTAAATCATGAAAGAAAAATATGATACGGACGTGAAGATGGTTCAACCTTCTCTTACTCCCTACAGCGGGAACACACCTGTTTGACTTTAGTTGAAAGTCAGTTTTTTTTTTTGGCGAGATGTAAAAGGTCAGAAATTTGGCGATTCTGATATCGTGAAGTAATCCGGCTCGCTCGAGTTGCCCTTTCCATCCCATTATTCGAGTCTGCCGCGTCAGTTCAGTTAGAAGTGAAATGCCAGTAGCCTTTAATATGATAAAAAAAGAAGAAAAAAACCTCTTTCACGCGATCATCTGCATATGAAAATATCACCGGGTACAGAGCGATCTTTTGAGCGGGTGTTCTGTAAACACGTCGTGCCCGACTTCACCGGGGCAGGCCGTCCCAAGAGGACGGGCGTGAAGTGCCAGGCTCGAGGAAAAAACTCCTGGGCAAAGTGTGTTTGTCAATCAGTTTAAATCAATATCTATTGTATTGGACTTGAACATGGAATCTATATATGCAACTTAGATTTAATACCACTTTTCGTTTGCCCTTGAAAAGAGGAATGTTATGAATAAACAGCGTGGTCCCACAACTTAAACTTTCTCGTTTATAAACCGTGGGTTCGTGGGTTTCAAAAAGACAACACATACATTAAGAAAAACTCATTTTGAATTCATGCTCGGCAGCTCACGCTAGTTAATTTAAGGAGATAATCAACACTGCACATGGTACGTAATTAACTTTGTGTGAAAGTAAGAAGTTTTGAGGTATTTTCTGTTGAGCCATCAATGTCAGCAATTCTGTTTCCCATTTGTTGTACACAATGAGGCCATTGAACCCTAACAATACGGGCCAGTACCCAATTGCATCAATAATAAACAGATAACGAATTGGAGGATTACTAAGATCAATATTTGGTTTTAGAAAAAATCTATAGCAAGCCACCAAAACTTACGGGAACAAAGTCTGGGTGAATAAGCTTAAATATTAACAAACGATTTGTAATAATTTTTTCAAACCCTTTTATTCTTAGTAGTTTGTTTGTTTGTTTGTTTAGTTGTGTTTTTTGTTTGTGTGTCGTTGTTTTTTTTTGTTTTTTTGCCACTGACAAATCGTTCAGTCTAAATTGTTGTAGTTCAAAAAAGAGTTGTGTTTATGTTATTTATTTATTCATTTTTGCTTTGCACATAAAGCACGAATATTAACCCCCAAAAGAGTGCCTGTGTTTTTCATAGAACTTTGAGTACCATTCAATAAAATTAATGTGTAGAAGATAGCTTGAAGATGTTCCTTGTTATTTAGCCCGTGGCTGTGTGTGGGTTGCTATGCACATTCAAACCGGGGACCTATAACAAAAGAGGACGATAGGGTCCCCGTTTGGGGGAAAGGTCTCCCGTTGGAAAACGTGTACAAAACCAATGGGAGCTGTTGCCAAAAAGTACAAACAAAAGAGGGACAATAGGTGTGTGTCACGGTGAAAGTGTATCCTTAAAAAAACGATACTGTACCATCGATTTAAGATACTCCATCTCAACTTGTAATATGATACTACAATCTCGAGTCTGCATGTCAACCTGTTGCTATGAATACAATAAATTGACCTAAACACTGTTGTTTCGGGTCTTTTTGTATCACCGCCCGTGACGCAAGTTTTGACGTCAGTAAGTAGCAGCTATCAATAGAATTTTGATGGATTACACGATACAGCCGAAGGAATGGGAATGAAAAGCCCTGGACATTTTGAGTCCCGGGTGAAGATAAAAATGTAAAGGGTGGAGCCAGGTTGGTAAAAAAAGGGGGGGGGTGACTGACAAAAAAAACACTATACATCTAACAGAACTGTTAGATTCCTGTGGAATTCTAACGTGTTTAATGAAGTCTGCTGATGAGATTCCTGATTATTTTGTAAGATAATGTTTTATAGTTTAAAAGTTATAAATAGATTTTTTTTTTGTGTGTGTGTTATTTTTTTATATTTAGACATGCAATATTAATACAATTTGAACAGGGGCTGTCACGGAATTGTGAAAGTAAAACAAGCTGTCATCAAAATATGTTTATAACCAGACCTCTGGCAAACAATAACTAAAAAAAAAACAGTACTAGATAAATTATTATGATGGAATTGCACAAAAATATTTTCAAAATTACAACAATTAAAACAGCAATTACAAAAACCGGTAGGCCTATAGCATATTTCGAATTTATTGCTGAATTTGTCTAGCCAATGAAAAGTGGATCTATTTGTATGACATGAAGTTTTAATGCATAATAAAGACAAAGATATTGAACTTATAAAGTTGAAGCTTTAAAAGTTTTTTAATCATGAAGTCTCAAATACCACAGTTGGATATTTGGATGTGACAATATTTTAGAGTGAGCGACTCAAACTGTAATAGTATAACGTGTTGGAAGGCAAGGACAAAATGACTTTTAAAATGTTGTTCAGAATCAAAATGTATGCGAATTTCACTAAATTATAATCACAACACGGACATTTTTAAGGCTGGAAGCGAGGACATTTCGGAAATATTGAGAGATTACCATACTCTCTTTTGACTCTTCAATATTCTGGATTGGGGAAAAAATAGAGACCTTGGGTTACAGTGGATCTAGGTCTACATGTTTAGTAATAGATGGACTGCATTCTGCAACCAAATCCTCTAATTGATCAAACGCCATTATTGTATTAACCCCTATGCAATACATACAAATTATCAAGGTTACATTCTATTCAAACCCGAGAGATTGGAAATAAGTCCTGGGCAACAAACCGGTGATATTCCCATCCATATAGGAAAACGTAAACGCAAATAATAGATACGTATATCGTGAATGACTGCTGCGAGGATGAAGTGCACTCTGAGCGGACTGAGTGACAATGCAAGCCACAATCGCCAAAGAACTCTATTGTTGCCCCGGCCGCATAAAAGGATTCCGATTTCCCCCGCTGTCAGATATAGAATCCGATCGCCGGGAATAGCATAGCGGTTGAGCGCGATTTTTAAAGAGACATTCGATAACTCTGTAAACTGGGCATTCCCGTACACTGCTGTGTTTCCCTTAACGGTTTTTTATTTGAGTGGAAAGTTAGTAATTAGTAGGTTTGGGTCTACCTTTTACAGGGCAAAGATGGGATGTGTTGAGAGCTCCAATGAACCCCCACAGCAGCAGGCCCGGGCCTCGGTCAAACAGCCGGTCCGGAATGGTTCCAACCAGACGAGGCAAAAGACCGCGGGCGCACCGCAGAACGGGTCCTCTACAAGATCGTCCCGGGTGCAGAACGGCACTGCAGTCCCCAGGAAAGTCACCATGGACGTCGGTATGCAAACGGAAGGCGGTGGCTTCATTCTACGGCGACTGAGCAGCAGGATCAAGCAGAAGAGATCCACCCGGGAGCAACGCGTGGCTGATCCCCCGGTCGATGATTCTATGCTATTTGATCTGCACCGCACCGTGACTCTGAACCAATCCAACGTCTCTCTGTACATCGAGCAAGCTCTAACCCTCCCGGAGAAACAAGGAGGAATGGTCCGAAGAGCCTCCAGCAAGAGCAGGAAAACAGAGCCAGATGTGTCCCGATACATCGATCAGGCACTGTCGATGCCAGGCAAACAAGGGGTGGCCAGAAGATCCTCAAGCAAGAGCAAGAAAGTATCACCGGTGGTGGTGACAACGACGACGAGCGCTCCGCGAGAAGAGGCCAAACCCGTCGATGAAGGGCCTTTGTCAAAGAAGGATATTCGGTTGGTCCAGGAATGCTGGAAACATGTGCAAAAAGATTTGGCTGCCTTCGGCGTGGAGCTGTTTGTCAGGTAAGTTTTTACTTATGCATTTAGACTACCTCGATATTTATGAATCAGTACTCTCATCATGCGTTCGCATTATTTTGAATTTAGATAAAAGCAGAAATTACTGTTAGTAAAGCAATATTTTCTGCTGAACTCTGTTCGAGTATATAACATTCTCACCGTTCAAAGAAACATGTAAAGTTATATTGACCTACGTCTGATGGAGCTCGACTAAAAAACCCATTTCTCTTTTTAAAAAAAACATTGCAGACTCCTGGATCAGAATCCATCAATGTCTAACTTGTTTCCGTTTGGCAAGCTCAACCTTACCCCTGAGCAACTGCAGAATAATCCAGACCTGAGGGCCCACGGCCAGCGGGTGATGGGGACCATTGGGACCGCCGTGGAAGGTCTGGAGGATCTCGAACTAATCGTTGCTATCTTGCAGGACCTTGGTGAACGTCACTCGATGTACGGTGCTAAACCAGAACACTTTTCGGTAAATTTTGAGTCTCTCTTTGTTTTTCCTTCATTTTTCTTTCCATAACTGGTTTCTTAAAGCGTCTTGATAGCATTGCATTGCTGCTTTGCCAAAAAAAGAAAATGCTATAAATATTTCACTTGATACTTACAACTTTATACTAAGTCTCCTTCCAGGAATAATAGGATGGGATCATTGTTCTCATAAAAAAGGGAAGCTCCAATTGGAATTCCTTAAAGTATCAAAAGGGGTGCATAGACGTTTGGTTACTTTGATTCAGATATTGACCCAGATCCCCAGTCTCGACTCGGATTCTAGATCCTACTTAGATAATTGGAGTCATCTCGACCCGAACATTACAAACGTTCGTTTCAATGTGACACAGAGTTGTTGAGAATTGTTGTGTGGTAATACACTCTAAAAAACTTCCGGGTGAGAATTGACCCGGCTCCAGGCCCATGGGACCCTGACCCATTTCTAGGTCAGTATGACCCGGAATCTGCGTAAAAATGACACAAAAATGGGTCAAACTGATAAAATCCCGTTTGTTGAACGCTTTCTGGGTCAACATGAAAATGGGTCAGGCCCCCTGGGATCCTGAATCCGTTTGATATTGGACATTGGACACTCACAATGGTTTGTACAGCGAATGTTGGTTTTTCAATATTGGAGATTGGTCATCCACATAGGTTTGTACAGCGAATGTTCGTTTTTCGATATTGGACATTGGACACTCACATTGGTTTGTACAGCGAATGTTGGTTTTTCGATATTGGAGATTGGTCATCCACATAGGTTTGTACAGCGAATGTTGGTTTTTCGATATTGGACATTGGACACTCACATTGGTTTGTACAGCGAATGTTGGTTTTTCGATATAGGAGATTGGTCATCCACATAGGTTTGTACAGCGAATGTTGGTTTTTCGATATTGGAGATTGGTCATCCACATAGGTTTGTACAGCGAATGTTGGTTTTTTCGATATTGGAGATTGGTCATCCACATAGGTTTGTACAGTGAATGTCGACCTTGTGCAATGCTTTTAGATTGTAAGTTTATCTTTAGAATCGTAGGGAGTTAGATGAAAATAGTCTTTAGCATTGTATTTTCTTCGTTTAGGCAGTTGCGGAGGCGTTCATGTACTCCCTGCGGAACGGTCTACCGCCGAAGGTATTCAGTTCAGAAGTACAGGGCGCCTATGGAAACGTCCTGGCGATCGTCGCTGAAACAATGTCCAGTACAATGGGGTAAGGATTCTTTCTCACACTCTCAAGATGACGGTGTATACTAACCTTTTTTTTGTTAACACAAAGCAATCCTTTAGGCCTACGTGTGTGTTTAGGTGGCATTAACAGTAGAAATATACACAAATGCCTAGTTGTATACGTCACGGAGGCAATTGCCTCCATGCCCCTTGTCATCGCCTTTGTGGCCTTCTTTTGTGCCCTTAAACATTCACATTTCCCCATTATGGAGATGCCCTTTGCAAGAAGGAAAAACTGCCTCCCTAGCCTTTAAAAGAAACAAAATGTCAGGACTGAACACAACCTGCGTAAAATAACAAAGTAAATTTCGGACGGATAACTAATTTTCGGGTTGATTAATAATGTATACCAAAGTAGCACGTGAGCTTTCAGGTTATTATCATTATTTAATATTATTTATATCACTCTGGCAATGAAACCAAGGATGCCTCATAAGTGAACTTAAAGGCAGTGGACACTATTGGTAATTACTCAAAATAATTATTGGCATAAAACCTTACTTGGTAACGAGTAATGGGGAGAGGTTACAGTATAAAACATTGTGAGAAACGGCTCCCTCTGAAGTGACATAGTTTTCGAGAAAGAAGTAATTTTCCACGAATTTGATTTCGAGACCTCAGAATTAGATTTTGAGGTCTCGAAATCAACCATCTGAATACACACAACTTCGTGTGACAAGGGTGTTTTTTCTTTCATAGTTATCTCGCAACTTCGACGACCAATTGAGCTCAAGTTTTTACAGGTTTGTTATTTTATCCATATGTTGAGATACACCAAGTGAGCAGACTGGTCTTTGACAATTACCAATAGTGTCCAGTGTCTTTAATAACTGTAGCTTGCAGCAAGAGTGCTTTCTATTTGAACCAGAAACACCGTGGTTAACCCCTACTCTTCCACGAATTTTGTTCTGTGTTCCTTTACATGCACTATCAATCCCGGTACAATCAAGTCCCATCCGAAGGACAAAGCATGGCAGTAAAGTTAGTTTGATATTGGACATTGGACACTCACATAGGTTTGTACAGCGAATGTTGCTTTTTCGATATTGGAGATTGGACATCCACATATGTTTGTACAGCGAATGTTGGCTTTTTCGATATTGGAGATTGGACATCCACATAGGTTTGTACAGTGAATGCGACCTTGTGCAATGTCCAATGCCCAATATATCAAACTATGGACAAAGCAATATTACAGTAAAGTATTTTGCTCAAGTGCAACGACCGGGACTCAAACCCACTCGGCTGATCAGAAAAACCAGAGCTTGAGTCAAGTTCTCTTAACCGCTAGAAGGAGGGGGGGGGGGGGGCTAAGTGGAACAGTCATTTTCCAAAAGAGAAAGAGGGAAAACAAAATTACAACCTCACGTTAAGGTCGTATAAAATGCCGTAATATTAGATACCTTCCAGTGCAAAATGTGATAACGTCCAAATGACGTAAGATTTCAAACAATCTGGGCATGTACAATTTTTTTCTACGGGTAATGTTTAGTTCATTCCTGGATTTCCGTTGTGTCCAATCCAAACTGAATTGAGTTTGTGACCTTTTGACTTTAGGCCTACACAAAACAAAACAAATCCTGTGTGAAATGTTATGCGTCCACTTATTGTTGACTTCCAGTGAAGTCATGTATCAAATTTCACTCTAAAAGGGTATCAAAAGAATAAAATGACAGTATTTCCCCCACACTTTTTTAAGGACTCTGTCTATTGGACAATCAATCCTTTGTATGATTGTCCATAGAAAACTGTCAGATCACACTTATTGTATCCACTCTCCAGGGATCAAGATAATCATCAGACAAAGCAATTCATGTTTAGGTTTCAACATTTTCGAGGTCTATTTCATCAGGTTTGCCTACTACTATGATGGTTCACTAAACTGCAAAATACCTCCACCAAAAAAACACTATAAATCGCTCAAACTAATGAATAGATTGACCCTTGAAGATCATTACACACAGTTTCATTCAAGGTTTGGGTCATTCATGGTTGAGTTTATCAGTATAGAGCCTGACTACCTTGCTTTATGCTTGACTGATGGGGCCTATCCCGTCACCACCCAGTATAAGGTCATTATTCAGAGCAATTTAAACAGTATTGTAGGCCCAGCCATGTGGTGACGATACACTCTCACAAACTCCCGGGTCGAGTTGACCCGGATCTCGGGGACTGACTCTTGTGTGGGTCAGGCTGACGCTCAGAAACCCGTTTTTTTTTTTTTTTTTTTTTTTTTTTACAATGAGATTTTAGCTCGGATTCTGCGTTAGTTTGACCAATTTGTGAGTCATACGGTTTCCGGGTCACACCTGATCCAGAAATGGGTCAGGCCCTCTGGGACCTGAACTGGTGCATTCTGACCCGGGAGTTTTTAGAATAAACCTCATGCACATGACGTCATTTGAGTAGGGCGCCCTCGGCTAGAGGTCAAAAGAAGGTTCGCTCGGCCCCAGCGGTCTATCCAGGACCGCTGGGATGAGCTAATCAGCTTGCACAGATTCTTGTTCAGGAAGTACGTCATACGTGCAGTACTTGCAGTGTGATGCATGATGGGACTGAGCATGGGACTGAGCATTAACGTTAACGATACGTTTGCCCATCCCAGCGCCTTTGGTTTCAAGGCAAGGCGCTGGGGACGAGCGAAAAAAGAAAGTAGCTCATTGGCCCATCCTGTGCGCCACGCGTACAAAGATGTGCGTTTCCACTGTTTCATCATCTTTTTACCTCTAAGATGGCGGCGTGATGACGTCAATGCATGAGCTGGCAGCGGTGCTCTCACAATAGGAGGGAAAAAGGGGTAGAACGAAAACAGAAAATAAATGAAATAATAACTGACACACAGATGTCGTGATAAATCAAGTAGTTTTGTTTACTCTCCCATTGTTTGAATTAATGTCATTATTACTTTGTTTAGAGACGTCCCCATTGATTTTTCTTACAAAAAAAAGCACGCTGAGGAAGTGTATTGGCCTTCAAGAGAGCGCAACAATTTTTATTCCATTGTCATTTATGGTGATGTTGATATTCTGTAAAATCTCTGAAATGTAACACCCACGAGGTCCAGGGGCCACATCACCTGCTAGACAAGGGGCAGACCCTAGGTCTTTATTTATGAAAATGTCGAGAGTATGAAAGACGTCTTAGAGGTAACATCTTGAATGTGCAGTGTGGTTCATCTTATAATATCACTTCAGCCCATTTGAAAAATGTATCTAACTCCCTCATTATTACACCCCGTGAGAAATATCCATATTTTGGCTTGAATGCGTGGTGTACAAAGTGATCGTTTGTTTTCTCGGTTTATAGGAGTGATCGTGACAAGACTGAACCAAACGAGAAGGACTTGAATGCGAACGAAGAGGGCCCGATATCAGCTCAAGACAAGAAGCTCGTCCAGGGGTGCTGGAATATCATACAGAATGACCTCGTTAACATTGGTGCAGTATTCTTCGTCAGGTTGGTCATAGGTTTACATTTTAGGCTTCATCAACTTTACGGAGCTCTCACTGATCCCTCAGATAATAAATTGCATGGCACTTGCGGAGCTCCGTAATAGATAATAACGTGATACGTCACTATTTAAAAATTGCAACCCTGTGGTGCAGCTACAGCCCGTTAATCTTCTATCGAGACAATCAAACCGCAGTCAGTTGGCAGAAACAAAAGCCTTGACCTCATTTTGATTATAAGCATTCATCATCTTCAACAAACACATGAGACGATGGCAAATACGCTAATTGAACGGTACCCTTTGAAATTTCACCTCTCATCTACATCAGACCTAGTCCAGCAGAAAACATGCAACTCACGGCGCAAGAATCAGACCCAGAGCTCAAAGAGATAGAGGAGATCGTGGGGTGTGACTTTGATCCTGGAGTCTGATGAACAGACTGAATCAAGTCCACAAAAGTCCGCAAAACAATACGAACCAATACACCCCCCCCCCCCTCTCCATACGATAACCTTCCCCATCACCATAGTGCCCACCGTATGACAAAAAAGTCTGCTTTAGCTTGATACCCTATCTGTGTTAATATTGATGTCTAGTTTCAATTGATTGCATACTCATGTCGGTCTGCTTGTCACACTCGGTGTCTTTATTTGATCACAGGCTTTTAGAGCAGAACCCGTCAATAAGAACGCTCTTCCCGTTCGGGAAGTCGCCACTGCCGCCGCAGATGCTGAAGCGCAACCCGGACTTGAGGGCACATGGTCAGAACGTAATGGAGGTCATCGGGGCGGCAGTAAGGGGTTTGGATGAGCTAGACGTGGTGGTGACCATCTTGGAAGAACTTGGAGGCAGGCATCGGATGTACGGTGCTAAGCCCGAACACTTCAAGGTGCAGAATACTATATGAAAATATATTAACATGGCACCACAAAGCACTAAGAGTCATCTCAAGATGAGTTGCCAATATTGCCATGGCGATTTTTTATTGTGACATCACACTTTCATCATCATTACCATCATGAACTTGAAGGCTTTAAATCGTCCACCTGTTGGACAAAGCCTTCGTCATAAAACTTCCATTGTTGCCTCTACTCCCTCTAGCCACTCTGGTCCATGTAGCCATACCCTTGTGTGTTGTACTGCTGCTTTGTCACCCTATCCACCTCTGTTGCTGTCCTCTCTTTCTCTTGCCTATTTCAGGCTGCCTTTCTGTCATTCGTCTAGCACATAAGTTGTCTTGGATCCTTGACACATGGTTTGCCCGTCGCCTTTATTCTCTCTCATATTTTGGCATGGTTAACTTGATCCCGTATTGTTAAATGTACCGTTTGTCTCTCCATGGCTCTCTGTGATCACACTTTGCTTTATAGCAATTAAGGTTTATTATACACATCTTAAGATCAATCTTAGCGATTTTTTGTGAATTCGGGCCCTGGTACATTTCATTTAGAACAAATAGATTTGTATTCATTTTTATTTATTTTTTTAAACTTTCCTGTTGTTATGCAGCCCGTTGTTGAAGCGTTGATGTTCGCCTTGACGACCAGTCTTCCGAAGGATGTCTTCACCTCCGAGGCACAGGAAGCTTGGTTGAGTGTCTTGAAAGTGGTGGGCTCAGTAATGGCGGATCAGCTGGAGTGAATGAGTCCACCTACTGAGGCTCTACCCGGGGTACAGCAACTCATCTTGATTAGTGTTTCGACTGTAGCCTCATAAACTATTGGACGTTGAATAATTATTGTGTATACAATATTAATAAAGAATTACTTGAAGGTTTGGTTGGAATCTCAACCATTGTGCTTTGATCTCTGTGTCGAAAGTGAAATTTGGCCAAACGTCTATCTCTGGTAGTACACGTGAGGTATGGGTATAAATGAAGTATTATTGGATGGGGTGTGATAATTGTTCTGAGGTTTCGGTTGTGTTATTGGATGGGTCTGGTGGGTTCTGGTTGCAAAGCCTTTACCGCATTTGTTCAGCGAATGTTCACATGGTTTGATCCATCATAACGCACGGCTAATTAAAATTGAGGTAAAAACATAAATGCACTCGCAATGTGATGATGATAGTGTACCAGAAGGATGGGGCAAGGTCGGGGTGGACACAAGGATGTTAGGAAAGACTCAGGGTAAACACACGCATTATTGTTAGGTGTCACACACCGCCACGCTGCACAGAGAAGAACAAACTTGTTGATTTACCCTCCATATGTACAAAATAAGTTAAATGAAATACTTGGTATACTTGCTTGGACAATATCCCTTTCAGCCATATTATGAGCAGGGATCTCAGTTTTTCCGAAAAAAATTCCTCAGGGTTATTGCCGAAACCAGCTCCAATGTCAGCTCATTCCATGGAGGAAACGAAACGATAAACAACAACATGTTGTTGTTGTTGTTGTTCTATTCATGTCTGAAGCCTTGGTGTTGAGGCTTTTGAGAATGACCATGTAAAATCCGAGAAGGTTTAATTCATTTAAGTGAAGAGTAATGACCATTCTGTCTTGTACTTCCCGTCGGTGTCATTTTTCGTCCGTCAAATATTCTACTTGGATTGTTGCTCGTTGAGGCAACGTATAGGGGCCTATCCGGATTCAAATCCGGACTTTCTTTAGTTTCTCTACTTTGATACTGTCGTTGTGTACAGTTAGATTATAAGGGTTCCATGTTATGGACACGTAATATTCTTATTGAAGATTTTAGTGAGTGAGTCTAATGAAAATGGACCACGAGTTAGGCTTGATGTGCGGGATGAGCGGCCAGTCGGACACAAGTTATGTTAATTAATTTGTGACTTCTTTCACATTATAACTATTTCAAGGTTAATACTTAACCCGGATCTGAGGTCCCACCGGGGTCAGAACAATTGCGGAGTCAGTAATAACCGGACGTCCTTTCATATTGAACGTTGACCTGGATCAGAACTAAGTTGGGGATTGAGTTATGGCCCGGATGCCTTGCTAAACCGGTTCATTCGGTTCCGGATTTTTGACATTTCTAACTGTTCCGGCAGTCTGAACTCGAAACCATAAGTTTAGTGAACGCGATTGTTCTTGTGTTGGTTGTTGGCGAGAATTACCGTAGTGCGTTATATCTTTTTTCATAGGTTGTAAATTAGTACCAAAATAAACAATTATACTCAAATATTTTATATCAAACAGTGTATAATAATTTGTTATAATTATTTTATGTGTCGCTTAAGACGTAAAGAACGGATATGACAATTTTTCCTGAAATATGTTTTTCACTTAAAAATTATTTAGAGCGCATAAACAATTTATTGAGCGCATAAACAATTTATGTTTCTAAAGGTCACTTATAAGCTTTCGATCATTAGTTTAAAAAAATACTATTTAAAAAAAATGTGAAAAATACAAATAACAAATAGGTGATCACGGTATTAGGAAAAATATTACAACTTTCAAATATTTTATTGTTTCCTGTATTAGATTAATTTACTTTTTAGGTTTTACATAGAAGTATTTATAGAAAAATACAGTTTGTGTTGTACAGCAAATACTAGGCTTATTTGATATCGTTTTCTATAAAATAAATAATAATAAATGTACTCTAAGTTGTATCATAATAATTTATAAAGAATACCATTTGTTATAATGGCATGCATTTGTACTATTTTACATACACTAAATACTTTTAATAACGTTTGATTTCGACACTAGTTCAGTAATAATTTTTACATAAAAACAAGATAGAATTAATGAGAATTCCCAGTAAGTTTTTATCAAATCGAGTCTAGACGGACAGTTAGCCCAACACCTCTATTTCTGTATCAAACAAAAAGTGACTTTTCTAGTATAAGCATTTCTTTGAAAAACATTAGCATATTTTTTCTAAGTATAATCTTTTTTTTTTAATTATACATCTTGGGTCTTTGAAGTTATTTTTGAAGCTTTGCATGTTGTGTGTAACGGAAAGTTAAGTTGAGGTTACAACTGGGGCACAATTTCATAGAGCTGCACGCTTAAGCGGAAAAGATTGCTTAACAATTTTCCGCTAAGCAAAAATTAGGATACCGTTGAAAGAATGTATCTGAGAAATGTCATTTTGGTTGGTGACCGAATTCTGGTAAGCATAATTTTGTTGTGCTTAGCTACCTTATGTGCGTAAGCAGCTCTATGAAATTTGGCATGAGTGTAAATCTATGTATAGCCAAAGTGCATCCTTCCAGGTCTGCCTAAGCCACATCATCGACAGCAGTTCAGCATTCTCATGAAGACATGCAGAGTATAATGGTCGAAACGTCGAGACCACCAACAGCTCGTTTCAGAGCCAACGTTACTCCCGAAAGAGAATTTACACATGGTTGTACCCGCAAGTACAAGTAACAGTTAGGCCTTACTTCATAATTATTAAAGGGACTTGTCACCCGAGGCGATTCTTACAGGCAATCAGGGGGCAAGTGACTGACCTGCGTGCAACTGCACAAGAGACACCCTTTTTTCACAGAGTCTTTCTTCTCAGTTGGAGTGAATATGAAAATTAAAAAGAGCCAGTGCTCTATCAACTGAGGTATCTTGCTCTGTA